>JAGDUQ010000132.1:0-21348 GCA_017656675.1 Fusarium nepalense | reverse complement strand
TTGGGGGCTGACATAATCCGCACGCCTACGCGTGCAGAAGTGGAGAGGCGCCTAGGCGTGTCCCTATGGGGCCCCGTCTCCCGTCTAATGATTATTAAGCCCCGGGGTCCGGTTTCCAAACGGAGCATGCGCTAGGGGGCCGGGAGAATCATTCGGAAGAACCGGAGGCTACATGTTCCAGCCCCCACTTTATTTCGTATATTCGTCCACGCGGCTGCGCCAATCGGATGCAAGACCCAGAACACAATTTCATATCTAGTGTCTCTTTTATGTCCGGGACTTGAATTGAACGTTCATGCACAACTTAATTCATAAGTCTTCCTTGCAATAGAGTTGATTCACGTTTATTTAATTTATACATCGAACTGTAGTAGAGGCTACATAACCGTGATACATCTTCACAGTACACACATCAAGTGAGGTGAAAGAAATACTGCTGCCGATAACATGGAACTGCCAGAGTGCAAACGATATATCACTACGGTGCGAGCCGATGGAAAGAGCGTACACAAACCTTTCACTCCCCTCATCTTCTCCGACATTCCCGGTACTGGCTCTGTTGCACGGTCATATTCGGTGAAATGTATTCCAGCCCAGCTAAAAACGGAGGAAGATATTAAAGCGTACGAAAGTAACGAGGGCATTACGAGCTACAAAGCGCCAGACATCGTTAGTCCCGGGGCGAATCTTTCAGTTATAGACTTTCAGCCCGGAGCTACCAGCCCTATGCACAAGACTCCGTCTATAGACTTTTCTATCTGCGTTATGGGCACTGTCGATCACGTTCTGGACAGTGGAGAATCGATACGACTATATCCTGGAGTAAGTTGTTTCTCAGAGTCTCACGGCTGGTCAGGCTCATACCATGCGAATAGGACCATATTGTGCAGCGTGAAACCAATCATAAATGGGTGAACCCGTCAAAGACGGAGCCGGCAAGGTTGATTGGCGTCGTTTTCCCAAGCGAGAGTTTCAAGGAGAAAGCTGCCTGACGATGATGGTGATGGCCAACACAGGTATGAGATATTTCTTCCCGAATCGTTTTTCCCCAGAAAGCTGAGTAGTTTAAATAGTGATAGATGGCAGAATTAAGATTAAGCCTTAGAATATATCTAGATTTATATTTAAGGGCCTTGAGTTTTGAGATGGCAGCATTCTCAAAGCAGATATGATTGTGTGGTCTATTGGATTTGAGAACGATATGCGCGCCATAATCGCAGATATTGTGAGACCGGAAATATTTGATAAACTCGAATACTATTGGTACTTGAATCAAGAGGGTGAACTCAGGGGTGCGTTCAGGCCAGTTGAGCGTAAGTTGATCTCCATGGGCTTCTAGTTTTCACTCTGCTAACCGCTCACCGCTGAATAGACCCGAGAATATAGTACACCGGAGGTGGTGTCGCTATCGCACGCTTCTATTCGCGGTTTCTAGTATTTTAGATCAAGGTTGAACTTGCAGGTGTACCATTTGAACTATACCAGAAAACCCCTGAAGCTGGATCTGAAAAACTTCCTGTAGTTACAACATGAGATTTATCTACATTGAAGACTAAAATCCCAATTACACACCATCTCTGTTACATAAAATGGCATCGTTGTAGTCTCACAACTTTGCGCTAATGATTTGAGTCAAATGACTTGCACAATATCTATTGAAGAGCCATTGCGCCACAGCCATTTTGCTCCGCCACGATCCAACCTACGAGATACACAAAAATGAGCCAACTTGCTGCTCGGAAGGAGTCTGATCACAGTCATGGTACACAATATTCAATTCCCACCGTCGGAGACAAGTCGGCACCGGGATATGAGGTTCTGTTCCGAATCTTGCACCCGATTGGTGCAGCAGGGTTAACCAACGGGCTGGACAAAAGTCTCTGCGGTCTCGACTCTGGCCACGAAGGAATCCTGAGCTCCGAGGAAATTATTCTCCCCCTTTCACCCTCCGAGCACTCTAGAAGCCGACGTGGAGCTTGATCCGGGGTTTTGCGGTTGGCTCGTGAGGCGTGCGAGTGCTGGTCAGTGGTCGAGCATGTATCAGCAACCTGCGCAGCGTCAGTGTCAAAATAGTGAGTAAAGAATTGTCTCGCTCATCCACCCATGAAGCCCAGCTGTGCCATTCTAACCTTTTCCTTATGCTACAATTACAACAAGGGTTAGCTCAAGTTCCCCGGAACACCCATCGGCACTGCACAAGTCTCTTTTCTTGTTGTTCATTATTGCTACTTCGGAGCGAAAAAGCCCTCGGACGAACAGCCCTCGGACGAACAGCCCTCACCCGGTGGTTGTTCGTGTGCTCCCCAGCTAAATTTCCTTTAAAAAGATTGAGTGTCACAAGAATTTATTAGTCGAGAGACATCCTGAACGTCATTGCTCAGGTGTAAACACGATTATAACATAAATTTACTTCCCATTCATTCTCAATTCCCAAGTCCGACTTAACAGTCCTACAATATTATAGGGACAGTCATGATGAGTGGTGTAACAGAAAAGGGGGCCAATATCCCGCTAGTCCAGATAAATCCCAACAAGTTCAAAGGTCAGGTCGTTGTAGTCACCGGAGCGGCCCAGGGGATCGGAAAAACTACTGCGACACTATTTGCACAACAAGGGGCAAGTGTGATCCTCGTTGACATTCAAGAGAAACTTGTCGAAACCATTGCGACTGAAATCAAAAGCAAGGGTGGACATGCCGTATTCCGAATCACTGATATAGCGTCTGAAGAAGCATGCAATCAACTAATCAAGTCGGTCATTGAAGAGTTTGGAAAGATCGACGTGTTGGTACAGCTTGCAGCGCTTGTCAAATATAACCCTATCTTGGATCTGACGACAGACGAGCTCGTTAAATCCATGCAAGTTAACGTCTATTCATGCTTCTATCTTTCGCGTGCGGTGCTACCGCACATGCGCAAAGCCGGCTATGGGAGACTTGTTCAGACGTCTAGTTCCACAACGCAGCACATGTTTCCGGGCCTCAACGTATATGTTGCTACTAAAGGTGCATTGATTTCTATGACGCGCTCGCTTGCACTTGAAGCTGGCCCCGGTATCACAGCCAACGTTGTCATGCCTGGGTTTGTCGAGACTCCCGGGGCCGCAAAAGGGGATCAAAGTACGCGGGATTCTGTTGGGTCGCAGTCCATGTGGGACTATCACATTGATCATCAATGCGTCAAGCGTCGAGGACAACCAGAGGACTTAGCCCATGCTATTTGCTTCCTTGCCAGCCCTGAGGCTTCTTTTGTCAGCGGTCAGATCCTTGATGTGAGCGGTGGCTTTACATTTCATTAGGCAGATACACACGCCAGCTGCCAATAGGGTCGACATAGTATATCATAGTAAAACAGTCTTTACCCCTTTTGCAAACCGTACACTGAAGCCGTGTAATTCAACCTTAATTTCAGCTCTGTTCTGGTTATCGTGCAACGCCTTGTCCACAAGACCGAGTGAGAGGCCTGAGTTTACACTGATATATCCTTATGTATACCATTCAATCTTTAACCATATATTTTCTCTCCTCATTTTAATTACATATTCTCATAGAATCAAAACCAAACCTCTGGTATATCCCAAGACATTAAACACCATGACAATTAAGACTGCAGTGTCATGGACGGTGATAGTTTCAGTCGGACGCCAGCCAAGACCTGTACCTGCGAAGAGGTGGTCAATGACGAGGAACGGGTCTATTTTGGTTCACAACAAGTACCCGCCTAAGTGTCATCTTTCATGCGATCTTCTATAAGCTCCAAGTGAGGCCGTCTCGGCGATAATATTTGGTACCACAAGCAGCCATTGCGAAAAGAAGGCACCGGTCCCGGTTCTAAGCAATCCATGTAGGTACGTGGATGCATAGGATGACCCCGAAAAGTGAATCGAAGCATGCGGCAATGCATCGTTCGAATGTAAAGCATAACGGGGGAGTCATTTCAGTTCCTGGGCACGCCCGGAGGGTTCTCTGGCCAACAGCAAACAAAACATCAACCGAGGCCAAAAGATATGCCTTGCTCAAATGTTGCATAGAAAGGGATATTTGTCTCGATCTAATTGAGGCGACAATTAGCCTCTCGATACACGAGACCTGACCTAAGTAAGCGAGCAGACTTTTGGAGTAAATACGTAAGCGTTCATGACGTGTTAGATGTTCCGTTCTGGTAAGAACTTTCCCAATGTTGCAACTGTGCTTGTTGGCAACATTTTGTCCAGGACTGAATCTGGGTGTGTAAGAGTCCATGGCCGATTTTTCATGGTCAACCTCCCAGATAATTCCAAATAGCTGCCTTGGTTGCACTCGAAGTAGACTTGCGTCCTGATAAAGTGCAAGATACGCATGGCAAGGGTCGTCCCGTGGAGTGCTCAGCCACGCTTAGCGAGCGGTTGATCTTCGAAGTCTGATAGCCAAGGAAGGACTTTCATTTTTGTTATACACGAGTTATACACAGACTTCCCTAGTGGCTTGGAGAGTGACTGTTGAACTTGGTCGATATGGGCGAATATGGAAACACCCTACACTACCGTCGAATGCGTAACTTGCATCAATCACCACGTATGCATTAGAATAGGCGTCTGTCATGTTTGCAGACTCGCATGCTCAGTTCTACCTGTCGTCCTGGCAGATAGACAGGCTGTTGATACACAGAAAGCGGATTCCAAGGTGCCCCGCGACGACCAAGGCGTCATGGAAGGACTGAGGCAATTAAGAGTCGGAGGACCCCGCCATTCAAGCTTTCCAGTTTTGTCGAGTCGTGGTCAAATGTGTCGAGGAGCCCCAATAATGTGATAGGGACGCATGTTTCTCCGTATTTCCAGCTTTAATAATATCGCCTTCCAAACCGATATCGAGTACAAGCGAAGGCAATGCAGCATCACCGCCAGCGCATAGCCCACCGTTGTGCGCACAGTTTTCTGCCCAACAAAGCATGCGCCGCATAGTGTTGATGATAAACAATAGCAAATCCTGGACCTACAATTACACACGATTCTCCAATCGCTGTAGGGTCTAATACATTGCACAAAGCAAGACCTCCACCGCTTATTAATTACACTCATAATTGATATTACACTCACGACCTCGACGCTGCTATTGATCGGCTGGACCCAAGTCTGCCGTTACTGGAGAGACAGCTCTCCCCGGACACCTTCGCTTCAGAAATGCATTCCGGGAAATATTCGCAAATGTTCAATGATACAAAATACAATCTTCATATGAACGAAAATCGACCTAAACACAGTCGATGGAGAAGGAGAGGTGTGGTCTTTTGGAAAAGACACAACATTTCCTGGAGCTCCACAACGGCATGTACTGAAAATGTGCTGAAGCCTTGACGAATTTTCGTGGCGCTGTACATCCAACCAAAATAGCTTTACTTAACGAAAGCTTTCCCCCTCACCGATCTGAGTCCTGGTATATACCATTTGAAAAGCGCAATATGTCCCAGCAGCTAATATTATTGTTACCACAATCCAGAGCCATATATACGAGGAGTTTCGGACTGCCCCTCCCAGATCGTTGAGCTCAAAATCAAATAATGCCATACTAGAAAACGTATTGGAATAGTTTAGCACATAGGCGATCTAGAGATAGACAATGTACGTCGATCCTTTGACGACAGCACTGGGTGAAGGCTGAACTTGCGCCGACTGCTATGACTAATGACCCTTACGCGCTCCGTAATGTACAAAAGCTTCACCTCTCGCGAGTCATCGATCTTGTTTCGCTCGCCTCACTTCTCCAGCCCGAACGCTTGGCCATCAAAAACACGAACCGGAATTCATTTCAAATTTGCTATCTACTAGTACAGCGGACTCGAAGATCCAAGTCCAGTCACGCTTTGAGCGCTAGCCTAATCAAACTTGCGGTCACTGGGATAGATGAGGTTCTCGCGGACGCCAGTAACCAGCTCGTGGATAAAGTCGCGCATCGACTTGCATTTGGCATCCGGGTATAGAGTCTTGCCACCTAGACAACCGAGATATTAGGCGCGATCGGGTGCGTTATCGCCCCTAACGTAGCGGCTATACTTATACTGAGACATAGCAAGGTCCAGAATTATTTTACCATTAGTCGGGTCTGCGGCTAGGGAGTTCTGCTGCTTCGCAATATGTGCCTCGAGGTCCACAGCCGGTTGCGAATCCCTTGGTAGCTTATTTCCTGTTGCGGCCTCAAACTCGGCCCGAATAGAGTTCTGCGTAACGACCTCGCCGTATGCAAACACCGACCGATTCAGCGTCCGTGGATCCGCAATTATGCGTGCCACGTACGTCCCAATATCAGCCTTGTCGATCATAGCGGTAGGCGTTTCGCCGTCACCGATAATATTGTCGGTAAGGGGTGGCGGAGCGGCGTACGGCGGCGGTAGGGCTACTTGGTACCACACGCCGACATCGACAACGGTATAAGGTAGATAGAGGCGCTTACAGCGGTCTAGCTGGTCCTCCCTAAGACCACGGACATCCATAACGCCGCGGGGAGGCATAATCATAGCGAAGAAGCTAGGCAGAAAGCGGCCAACGCCGGCGCGATGTGCGGCGTCGATGAGGTTCTCCGATTCGACTTGTTGGAGTGGTGGTAGGCAATCGATAGTGACGTCGGCGCCCGCGAGCCGCTCCACGAGGGCCTCAATGTCGAGGAGGTCAGAAACCTCAATAGTAGCGCCCGCCTGTGCCAGCTCCTTGTACACCGCCTTGCCAGACGACTCGGGCCGCGCCAGTGCCACGACATCAAACTGCGCTGGCTCGGCCAGCAGCCCCTTTGCGCCGGCGATGAGGACGCGGAGCTTGGTGCAAGATGCCATGGCGAATGTTGTATAGGTTTGGTAGGGTGTCGGAACCGAAGGACGGAATGGCGTTTGGTCGATGAAGGGAGCAGACATCAGAAAGGTCATTACCAAGCTAGAGAGACCGTTATGGGCGCCACTCATCACAGACCGTCCTGTCTAGAATACTGACCAAGCCGCTCTACGCGTCTTTCTTTCCATATTGCTCTAGGCAGATATTGTCTCCTATACCTCCGTATAGACGGTCCTTTGCATACAGAATTACTATACTAACTTAATATGCTATGAGTATAGCAGAGCTACTATAGAACCTCTCCTCTGGATAGAAAGATACACAGGATGTAAGGGTTAGGCACTGACTGCTATCACTGAGATAGCAACACTTGATGTCTAGAAGCGAGAGGAGCAAGTGAATGGCATATTGACTGCCAAGGCCCTTGCTAACAGGGGGAACCAGGTCTATAGGGCACTTGAGGGTGGCCTAAGAGGACTGAAGGAGTGATGCAGAAAGCGAGAGAGAACCTCACAGCATCTTGCACACCTTCTATCTGTCCAGCAATATAAATTAAGCCACCTAGCAAGCCGCAGTAACCTATATCTAGGCATATGCGGTGCGTATATACCTTACGGTAGTGACGCTTAGGTGGCAGCTATAGTCTGTAGTAGGTGATTTTCACCGTATTTATATGCTACGTAGGCCATATACCTACAAGGGACCGTTTTCAGGGTTGAGACAGTATACAGGGTCGTGATACTGTAGTAGGGGTAATCTCCACTTTGACAAATTCTTGTCTCGGAACAAGCAGCCGCCAGGTAGAAGCCCGGCTTCACCGTCCCCGCCACATTCCCAGTACATCCTTCACCTTCAGAGGTTGAACATCTGAGAAAGCTGTGTTCAGAGTCCTATTCGTCGGGATATCGAATCTGCCCTCCAGCACATAGCCGCTCCAGGCGGCCAAAAGGCTCCATATCAGCTCCTTGGAGTAGACCGAAGACGTCCCCGCATTGAAAGGGAGCTCAGTAACTTCTCCCTTCTGTAGCTTCTCGGGAGGATCATATGCAACTTCCAATTTCAAACCTACACAATGCGGCAGCTTTTCGTCAGCTTCGAAAATGGACAAAGGGGCTAAAAAGAGAGGCAACAAGAAGAACCAGGAGCTCTTTAAGTGGTATGAATTACCTCTAGCCTTTTCCGCTAGTTTAAAGAACTCGTTCCAACTAATTTTTTCTCCGTAGCAATAGGTTATTTCATCCCACTCGGGCAGGTCCAAAGCCGTGACCACAAACTTGGCGACATTGAAGGTATACGTAAATGTCATTAGCCCATTCCCCGTCTCGAGAATGGCTGCCTTCTTATTGGATGCCCCAGACGCTGGCCATGAAGCGCTTGGGGGGTGCCAGCCTGAGACGGATATCTCAGCTTGCGTGCAAGAAAAATAGTCTTGTGGCGAGGGTTTTGCTGCAGCGTTTCAACAATTGTGCGGCCCACGCCGCCGGGTGAATATAACTGTTGCGAAGGATGGATGGACGCCGCTAACCGCGGCATCAAATAACGGCCACATCGAAGTAGTCAAACTTCTTCTGCTTCTTTGTCTTCTTCTTCTTTTATTTAACGCCGTGGGGAATAGGTAGTCCCAGCCTCCCGAAGGGCACGGGGCGTACAGGAGACTATCTAGATCTAGAGAGATACTATACCTACGGAATTACCGTATTAATAATATCCTGTAGATGAAGCCCAATGGCTACTGGTGTTTGTTGCGTTGTTCCCGTGGCTCCGCCGGTTGAGCTCGTGTACAATCTTGGGTTCTTGTGGGGCTGTAAGTCCTGGGACTCAGCAGCAAGCTTATATGCTTAATTATCATTTATCAGTTGGATATACGACAAAGGAAATAAGAGTTAGTAGGGAAAGTAGAGTCAGGAAGGGCTAGCCTGTTCCTGGGTTTCCATGCGTTGGCTCGTCCTTGGCCGGGACTTGCTCGTTATTGACTGTGTCTGGGTTTTCCTTGCGTTTGGACATATCTTTTCGTAGAATCCTGTCATGTCGAGGAAAACTGCGAACTTTTCTGGTTGTTTGATGGATTCAGTCCAGTACTCCATATCGTTCTGGGGCACTTTCTTTAGCTGGGGCCACTGGGACCTGAGACTGGACCTTCCGGCAGAAGACTAGGTGCTCAGGGGTCTTGATCCTGCCGCACGTGAATTTTGTTGCGTCTTTGTGGTTAAATCGTCTGTGATAGCTCTGGAAGTCTCCATGAGTGGACCTGCTGGTCAGAATGTGGTGGAGTGTGCCTCGGGGTAGATTGAGCTCTCTGGGGCATTTCAGAGTAGCTGTTATGAGATCCAGGGGGTGATAGCTCCTGTGTCTTGAAAGAGCTTCCTGCCACCAATCGCGAAAGTGTCGGTTTTTGGTCTCTCTAATCTTTCGTTTTGCGGCTGCATAGAGTTCGAATATGTTCGGGTTGCCCATTAGCATCTTAGTCCCTTCTTTTGCTAAGCGATCTGCTTCCTCATTGCCCTCAATGTCCTCGTGCCCTGGGGCCCATCGTACATTGACTGCGACCGCCTGGGTAATCTCTTTAAATTCCAGGAAGGCGTCTTGCGAGCCAGTTGGTGCATCGCCGAGAAGGCCAGCGATAACGGATGTGTTGTCGATGCAGATGTGTATCTGTGCTCCTGCGTCTATTTGGCAGACCCTCTTGAGGGCGTTCCTTGCCCCTTCAGCTTCTCCGTCAAAGACCTTTGCTATCCCTAGGCGTCCCCTACGTTGGGCGATCTTCCTACCATCTCGATAGATTGCGTATCCCCATCCGATGGCTCATTGTTCGTCGTGAGACCCGTCCGAGAAGGCAACTAGGTGTGCATCTGGCAGATCCTTTTGCCATTGTTGAAATTCTTTCGCAGCTTCATTCTTGTTCCTGTTATTTGTGACGGAGACGGCTGCTGTCAAACGCTTTCCCAAGGCCTAGACAGGCCCTGGAAATGTTTCTGGCAACATGCTGGCTCGCTGCAGTTGGGTATGTGGTGATCTGAGTGCTCCCGCTGGGCGTCGGTTGTGAAAGCGCTTCCTCCATATCTCTCTCTCTAGGCCCTTGCGGCTAAGTGGTGGTCTTTGTGTACTGCTTGGATCCTTAGGTCGAACCGATGTCTTGCGTCTTCTAGAGCTATGCGGGCTGTCAGGACTCCTGTGTCTTGGTAGAGCCTATTGTTTGGAGTTGTCTTTTATACTGGCAGGATCGCATGGATAGCATTTCTAATCGTTTTGTCTATTTTGTCGATGCCTTCTGCCTGCATGGTAGCTACGTTCCTAAGTCTGGCGTTTGCTATATGCTAGGGTGCTTTTTTCGGTCCTTCATACCAGGCTTCTGCTCTATAGAGCAGGACTGGGATTACGCAGGTGATGAGAGCCTTTCGTCGCAGGTTTGCCGGGGGTCCTTTTTTCGTGTTCGATAGGCATCTGAGATGCTGGGCTAGCTTGTCTGCCTTGCCCACTCTCTCTTGAATATGGTTGTAGAATTGAGTTGTCTATCGAACCAGACACCTAGCCATCAGACAGCTGGTTTATCTGTTGGCTTGATTGTATAGTTGTGCTTTGAGAAGACGATGTCGGGGGCAGATGTCTTGGCAGGTCCCTTGTATCTTCGGCTGAAGTGTATTCCTTCTCCCTTCTTTGGGTCTAGAGCGACCTTGTTATCCTTTCCCCAGTCCATAACCCTGGTCAAATCCTTGCCAAGAAGTTCGGCGTTTTCCTCCAGCGATGGGGTCTTCCTATATAAAGCGATATCGTCCGCGTATCCAAAGCGAAGCTTTGGGTCGTCCAGGAAGATGTCAGCAATATAGAGGAGGAAGAGGATCGGGGATACAGGGGATCTTTAAGGAATCCCGCACTCAATGGCGTGGACGGGGTGGTTGCTTCTTCTAGTCTGATCCTGGCACTTTGGTTTTCCATGAATGTTCCAATAAACCGTATGAGTTGCATCGTAGGCGTCTCCCAAGAGCTGCATCGAAGGCACCCTTCACGTCGAGGGTGACGGCAGTGGCTTTCATCCCGTTTTCTAGGGCGTGTCTAAGACACTGCAACGCACCCCAAACCTTGTTGACGAGCGGACCGTCAACTGCCGGTCCTCCATGAAATGCTCCATGCTCTTTGCGGGAAAATGTGCTACGCTCCATATGATACGCACCACGCACTGCCGCGATCTGCCGTCATGAGTCGGTCCGGACACTGACCCAGAGCGTCAAAACTCCATCTGCTGACCCCACTAGGGTCGATGTACGGCGTTGCAGACAGGTCCTTTCTTGCATGAGGTTAACCGAGACAGGACCAAAATGCCGTACGCAGTCCTTGTATCGGACAGAACGGAGGGACCGGACCATGTCTTGAGGAACAAGGATCGTCTTGTCACAGTCGTTGGCTGATAGGTTAGCTATCAAAAATGCAAGCTATCCCCAGCATGAGATGGGATTCGACTGAGCTCTTTTTGATCTTCCATTATATTAATCTTTAAACCTCCTGTTTCTCAATACAACAAGGTCGACAACGGCGCACGCAGCCATCACAATGACAAAGCCTTCGAGCAACAGCGGTGATCCCGAAGTGGGCCACCGTGAAGCACTCTATGCCATCAGATCAGCAGCCAATATCTCGATGAGCCCAGAGCTATTTGAGAGGCTCTACCTTTCACCTCCAAATGCTGTAAAGGGAGACCTGGGGAAGACATTTGGTAACCCGACGCCACTGTTTGTTCACTGCATCAATAACTCCTTCTAAAGAGTCCAATTAATAATGAATTGTAGGCTACTTGTGGGTTTTCTGCTAGTTTCGATGCCTCTTTCGTGTGACTAAAAGGGCTGGCGTGGTGCGGGCATATTGGGCGCAGCGTCCATGTAAGTCAACATTGCATCTTTAGACCACGACTCTTGTATCTTGACTCTTGTAAGCCCTGTTTACTTCTTTGAGGGGAGTGTCTTTCTGTTGATCAGCGAGGTCATGGAGTGGATTCCCGGCAACAGCTTTCCCTCTGTTGTTTTCACCAGTTTCGGCTGTTTCTTCGTATCATTTGGTGGTATCCTCTATCCTTCCTTTGATGCGTTTTCTTCATATGCACCAGCAGATGCCAAGTCCCTTGTTCCTGCGCTACTTTGCCTCCTCGGAGCATTCTGGCTGTGGGCAGATGACTATACTGGAAACACCGATATGGCCCAGAGGTTATGCGTCGTAGGCTATCCAAATGGAACCCTCTCAGGTGTAATACCCTTCTAACCGGTAGCAGGGAGCTGGTGCATTGCCCTTTGTGACATCACTTGCAGGATGGTATATTCTCCTGTCTATCTTGCTTGCCATCGTGGACTTTCCATTCCAGATTCGGGTCGGCGATCTATCATCTATTATCCGGGGAAAGGATCAGAAAGTTCCGAGGTTGGAGAGACAAATTAACAATTGACCCATGCTTCGTATCTTGACAATGTCGTGCTGGCATTCACAAAGAGGCTTTTGGAATCGGTGTTGTGCGATAGCAAAAAAGGCATGGGCATCAGATTAGGTAGCCAGAAACCAAATAAGCAAGCCACAGCTATATATAGACATATCTTAACTGTTCTTGCAGAGGAGACAGACTCTACTACACAGTGTATACTTAAATGGTGTTGAGGCCGGAATGCCAACATCACATAAATGCACAAGATTACGAAGCTCCCCTATTTCATTGTTTGAACTCAATCAAAGGGCAGTCAAGGTAATCTTTGAGTTTCGGGGGATGTATGTTATTCTTAAAATGCTGATGATGATTGATAGTGATTTATTTTTCATACAGCACTTACCGTAATGCGAAAATGGAATTCTGGCTTTATCCCTCTTCAACTAGGTTTATCCAATCTTTTTCAATACATAACAGCACAAATTCGACAAGATACAGAAGGAATTGTATTTAGATTTGACGGGTCTATGATGAGATTATATAACGATTATGGTTCGCGACAAATACGGAATTCGCTCAATGGCAGACCTAGTAACACTGGTAAAAATAACACCTACCCGCTACCTAGCTCATAACATAAGACCTCATGCTATGCTTTGCGCCATTCAAAACTTCAACCCAAGACAGATCAAATGAACGTGGTGTGAGATTTGCATCAAAGTTGAAGAAGGAAGGAGAGTTTATGTTGACGGACAACAGGGTGTCACTCGGGCTGATGGATCTCGTTCTTCAGATGCCGGACATAGAGCCATAATCTACCGTTGGCCATAGGATAGCTTCTAAATCGTGCGATATGTCAAAAACTGCATGGGATCAATCACCCTTTCGAAATCTTGGGAGTGGGTATCAAAGTTGAGCAGTTGAGTGTGCTGTAAAACCAATCAGTTATCACTAATCACTACACGACTTGCATGGACATAATATTTACCATTTTGGCAGCATGGTCCCAGAAGCAACCCATTCTATCCAGAATTTCCAATAAATGCTGTCGGGATTCCAGCAGCTGTTGAGACAGAACCTGTCCCATGCTTTCTTTTTCGTGAATAAACATGGAGAGAATACTGCCGGCAACACATGTTGAGTAGGCATAGAACGAAGCATCGACATGGCAGCCTGCTTTTTGCGCACGGTTCAAGAGCAAAGGGATCTTGGAAGCGTGGTCGCAGCATGCTTCATAGGTCCTGTATAGAACACTCGCCGGTGCTTTTGACTTTAAGTGTTGTAATCGTAGAGCCAAGAGGAACGGGTGGCCTATGAGGCCGTGGCAAAGATGTAAGACGATACGAGCAAACACAGCATGTCCCACAGCCTGGTGATCTGGTGTTCCATCGGCGAGTTTGTTCTGGGATATTATATCTTCGATGGGTACGTCTTCAACTTGGAGATGCTGTTCGATGAGTAGGAGGAAGGAGTTTATGGTTGCAAACTCTGATCGTGAGTCCCATGGCAAAGTATCGTCTTTTTCACGTTGGTGAAGGACATATCTAGCACATCGTCCGAGAGCCGAAGCGACGAGGATGGCGAGTGTAAGGTACCCGCGAATCTTACCTAGATCAGAGTCCCAGTTCAGAAGCTGATGGACTCGTTCGGCCAGCTTTTAACTTATCAGCCAAGGTCCGCCTTGGTGAGAATGACCTTCCAACTCACCAGTAAAGTCAAAAATGGCTAAGAGATTAGTAGTCTGCGCTACATGAAAATTTGGCTCGTTTTCGACTGGCAAATTCTCATTGAAAGCACACAACCAAGCCCGTCTCGCATATCCCTCCGTAGCATCATGGTTGCGACCTGAAAAGTATTCGTGATCGCAGAAGCGCACTGAAGACGCCAGGACTGCAAAGACGAGACACTTGGGGAGGAGCATGAAGCTAAACAGTTGTCTATAGTGTTCTTCTTGGAAATAGGCATATGGCTGGTTGTGTACATGGATGAAAAAGGTGTCGACTAGATGCTGGACTATATCATCTGGTGGTATTGTGCTGAAGAGCCTGAGGCATGGTCAACGAGTGATCTGGATTGAGCACGCTGAAAGCGTCTGCTGATCGTGAGCGCACCCGCCAGGAAGGTAGTCCTTCCTCCTCTTGAGGGAAATTGCCTCTACCCTGCACGGGATGCGGATAATGCAGAAATTGAGCCATTCGTTGGTATAATCAGAAAATCATTGGGATCATTGGGAACTCCGGGTAGTGAACGGCGACTTGCCTGTCTAGTTGGAGCCACGAGTTCAAATCAATGAAGCGTCCAAGCCTGGTGCTTGGCACGTGTAAAACTGTTTCGGGCATAACTAGCACTTCTATCCTGTAAATCATGTTAAGACATAACTAAATCTCAAAAACTTTATCCAGCTTCCCTGGGACATGATGCGGGTGTGGATTTCGTGTCATAAAGACAAAAGTGGTTCGGAGTCAACTCCGAGAAGTGTTATACACTATTTTATCTAAGAAGGAGTAGCGCGGATCCACGCGACCTAAAACAGAACTTTAAACTAAATAGGTTGAGGTACGCCGCCAAATACACTAGCTTATACAGCTTAGAGAAAGGTGGTATCCATAAGCGCTCGCCGATTACAATCCACAAACATAAAATTTGGATTTAATAATCGAAGATCAGAGCAAAAAAGTTAACAGATAGTTCTTTCTAAAAGAAAATCATCAAAGGAAGAAGGAGGATCCTTAAGCATACCTGGTCTAATGGAATATTGAAGTTGTGTTCAGCAAGAGATAGCTCTAGGTCCATTGGCGAGCACGACGGGAGGCTAATATCTGGTTGAGTCTCTTTGATTCGTGACACAAGACCTCGCGCAAAATCGGCTAACTCTCGGGGAAAAGTGATATTCAGGTGCCCACTGGTGGCATATTCCAGTCGAGCAAAGGTCCCTGTCATGATGTCTATAAGGTTGACGTCAGCTGTGGCGGATTGAGCAGCTGGCCTCTCCAGCACATTGATGAAGAGATTGATAACAGCCACAAGTGGATAGTAAATTGCCAACCTGTTGAGGTGAAATTAGTTAGTAAGTTAATCGCAACGGCTCTAAATATTCAAGGCTAACTTTACCTCATAGAAGTGGCGGCATTAATTTGAGATGGCTGACATAAGGTTATAAGGGAGCGTGATGCTTCAGCAATTTTCGGCCATCTCGCCTGAATGTGTGCGAGATATTCTGCTTCTTGCGACAAGGAAATCTCCCATGGCCGACGGAAAGTACCATGTAGCGCACATAGAGCACAATAAAAACAGAGCTTCAATTCCAGTCTCATAGTTGATCTCACTCGGCAGTGATTTGACTGCGATCCCAAGGACGGATTCTCCTCGTATTCAATTCTCGACTCAGCTTGCCAGAGGCGTAAGTCGCTATCCAAGCTGGCAATAAGTTCCGCCAGTTTATTGTAGGACTTTCTTCTTGCGCTGGGGCTAACTAGCTTTTTGACAATCGCAGACACTATCTGGGCAAGCTTGATAGTGTTCACGAACAAAGCTAGATCGGTAGCAGTGTCAGGGCGTGCCATTGTTGGTATTCCAACGCTTATATCCTTGTCGGAGATCATCTGCTGTTATTAGCATTGCAAAAAATCGAGGTCATCAAGAGTCTTCTCCTTACTGATGGCCGAGCTGTGATCAGAGAAGTGGTTTTGTCATAGATGTATATTATCCACCACAGGAATTTTCTGCTAATATCCTCGGATTCCGAGAGCTTAGTGTAAGCAGCTGGCATGAGGTGAAGTCCCTTGCTCTGGGCCAATCTGGTAGCGCAGCCCAGTAGCATATAGGAAAGTTTGGGACTTGTAATACTCTCACAATAGAACATCTGTGATTTCTGTTCAGCTCATTGTACACTGCCACAGGAACTCAGCACTCGTGACTTACCATCAGCAAAAGTATTTCGATATTGATAATACCCGAGGGCATGTACATGAGATCGAGTTGGACTGAAAACGCGTTCTCGAAAAAGGGCCAAGATTCCTTTTGAGCGTCCATTAAACTCGGGACCAGGCGTGTTGGAGATAGAGCGAGTCGACTACCTATTGCGAAAACTATATTGCGAAGAGCATACCAACTGACATTTTGATCGTATATTTGGGGGCAAGTATGTTTGTAATGTTGCTCAAGACGTGTCTCAAAGGCCTGGCGTGGCACTAGCCCCCAAGCATGCTCAATGCTCTCCTTAAAGAACGCTGTTTAACTTGACGTTAGTCCAGGCTCAGCGGGGATAGAGGTTGTGAATTAAATCCCATTACCTTCAGTCCATTTCATTGCTGTCTCATAATCTGGATCAGATACTCGTTCCCCTGCAACCCTCCGACCTAATTTCAGATGTCTGGTCATCATTGCAGAAAAGTTGCAGGCACTAGCATGGAAATCCTGATTGCCTAGTCGATTGCAGATCCAATTGGAGCATGCCGAAGAACAAATAGAAAGAACGCCTGGTGAAAACACCTCATACATAATCCCCCGGTGGTCATCTTCCTCGATATCCTGAGCAATCGGTCAGTTTAGCTTGGACAATCTAGAGCAGCTTGACTTGCCTTCTGTTCTTGGTACTGATCTGGTTTAAGAGAAGATTCCATCACTGGCTCTACCAATGGCCAGTCCAAATTTATTGAATCATCGTTGGCAACTAAAATGCTAGCCTGGATAATCTGAAGGGGCGTGTCTTTGGGAGGAGGGGATGGCCCCTGAGTGGTCCCGGCTTGAACTACTGGCTGTCTGTCAGAGAATTCTGAAATTCCATTCTCAGCTAAACCGGCGGAGTTGCTCGCTGCAAGTCCCATTGTCACGCCTTCAGTAGGATTAGCAGTAATTTGTGCTTCTGTTATGCAAGCAGGTGATTCTGGCATAGCATCTGGCCCAGTCCCGGTTGGGGATGCAAATGGTGGGGTTTGAGTCCGAGGAAGGTGCTGTTCTTGGGGAGTTGTTTTACTAGGCGGTTGTGGCCTGTATCCGTCGACTTGCGAAGACGACCATGGTTTTTGGGCATTCTGCGTCAATAGAAGCTCGACAGAAGCCAGCCGTGCCTCAAGCGAGCGTTGCGGGGCTCGCTGTCGCCTAGTCCTGACAGTTTTCTCAGGATATTCACACGACTCTCCATGAGTCTGTTGCAACTCAGTCAGTATTTGACGTTCAAGAGCGAGGAACTCAGCTTACGACGCAATTTGAGCAGGGGTTCGTTCCCGAGCCTAGAGCTTGATCAGCCGGGCGATCACGTTGACAATTCTGACTTCACGTACACTTAACCTTCTTGTCTCGACAAAATTTACACGCGACAATGCACTTCGGTAGGGGTCGTGATAGAGCCATGGTAGTAAATCGACCTTCCAAAGAGGGAGATGTGGAAACAATGTATTGCTGTAAAGGGGTCAAAGAGAAAAGAATATGAATGCAGAAGGATTCTTTCCCAAGGATTGATGACAATCAGTAGCAGCCTGATGATATCCTACCGGGACCCATATTAATATCTATAATAGGAAGTTTTTCTGCTCCGCCTTATTAAGGAGGGTGTCGAGATGTGATCATGGGACTAGGCGTTGAACTATCTTGAAGCTAAGAAGGGCTGACGCCACCAGGTTTGTCAAGCCCTGTCCATACTCCAAGGACGGGCCCAACAAGGGCCCGATGAATCCGAGTTTGAAATGCCGAATCGCCGCGTACCCCGCACAGACTACGTGCTATGTACTCAAAAGGAAATTCCCGACCCCTCCGCACAAACTAGTGCCCCACGGGGCCCACGGGGTCATGGTCTGGGAGCGCGGGGAAGCTACAATAGCCCCACAAATATGATGTCGGATGCCAGATCTCTTGTGTGGAAATCTGATTTTGTTTCCTAACTCTGATAGCTACATAGCGTCAAAATCAGGAAGCGCCCTCGAACCAATTTCCACCCTCTTCTTCAGTTCACTCTCTGGTTTACCGTTCTTAATTTTCTGGATCATATCCTCCGCATCGAAATCAGTACCTATAGGATTTTCCATAAACTCTTTACCATTCATGAACTCAGAAGCTGCCTCGACCGAATCAAAGTTGTCGACTTGTGTTTCCAGCATATTGCCGTCGGGATCTTTATAGTAGATTGACGTGGTAGGGCCGTGATTGACACACCAGGCAGGCAAAATGCCATGGGATTTCCGTTGTCGGTAGGCAAGCAATAGTGCAGACAAGGTGGGAAAAGAGAAAGCAATATGTTCCAGTCCAGTAGTATTTTTTCCTTTGCCAACCGTATTAGGGTCTCCAATCAAAGCAATACGATGATGTTCCTCGTCATATGTGATGAAACTGAGGAAGTCATTGCCAACGGTAATATGACCACCCAAAAAGGTCACGTAAAAGTCAGCCATCCTCTTTAACTGACCAGTACGAAGGACGACGTGTGCCAGGGTGGATGGACTCAGCACCTTGGTGCCGGGTTTGTCGAAATTGACCTGGTCAGTTGATTCCATCTTGGTCATAAAATATTGCTGTAGTTTCTCTTTCGTTTGGACTCTGACATAGTTTTTCCTAATCTGTTCTTGTAACCGAAGTCGAGATTTTATAAGAAACCTGGCTTCCTACTCGGGACTTTCGGGCTCCCGACTCCCGGGCCGACGCTCTGAGGTCCCAGGCTTTTGTAGCCTTGTCAGGTAGCTCCCCGGTCGGCTCCTCAATAAACCTAGCTAAGCCCGCTTAATCAGCGTAAGAATCCTCTGCTGCCTATCTACCCTTGGAATCGACGTTGTAAAGGTCTACCAGAGGCTCCAATTGAGACTGCAAAGCAAAGACCTGGCGTGCTCAATCCACTTGACATGGGTTTCATTAGCACTATCGAGATCCGATTGCGGCCAACACTTCCTCCGGGGGCCGAGATACTCGGTGAATGGTTTATAGGCCGAGCCGATTCGCTGTGCATTGGGGAGTCAGTCGGATATTTCTCAAAACATTAATCCATAGTTGTTTGCCAACGAATAAATAGTGCGAATACACTTGTCTATGCATTTAAGATAAATCTTTAAAAGAGATAATTGCAATGACAGGTTATATTACCGTCTCGCTCTCGCTTTGGCTGCTTTTCGGAGCTTCAGCGCTCCACGTATTGACTGTCCTAGGTAGGCGAGGGAAACATTTGCCTCACGGTGCGTAAAGGTCATCTTTCCTAATTGCGCAGTCAATCTAACTTTGCAATCTAGGGCTGCCAGCTTTACCTATCATCGGGAATCTACATCAGATGCCCACTCGCAAGGCTTACATTAAGCTAGCAGAGTTGGCCAAGTATTATGGCGATATATATTCTATCATAATCGGCTTAACAACAACTGTTGTTCTCTTCAGTCGAAGACTCGTCAAAGAAATATTGGAGAGACAAAGCGCTGTCACTGTATGCAGACCAGCCTCCTATGCTCTTGAGAAGCTCGTTTTCAGAGACTATTTCATAACTATCTAGCAACCGGACGCTCCTATGTACTGCGTTTCTAAAAAGTTACTAAATCAATATTTGGGGGATACCGCTATCAACAGGAGTCACCTGCATATCCTTAACGTAGAAGCAACCCAGCTGATCCAAGACCTTATGGTAGATCCGTGTAACTTTCCACACTATGCCCATAGATATGCTAATAGTTTCACAACGAGCACGAGTAAGTATTTCATCAATCCCTCCGTGGGGAGAACAGACAGAACGAATACAGCACTAACCTATGGAATACGAACTCCAAGTCACGAGACTCCTCATTTGGTAGCAATCACCAAAATCACCTCGCAAACCGCGTCTCTTATTGTCCTAAGAAAATTACCACCGGTCGATATTTTCCCGTTCCTCAAACTTGTACCCGAACGGTTCTTGGTGTTACGACTCAGATGACGTAGTCACGTGTACCCCCCTTTTTCCTTTCCGTCTACGCCAATCAGCGCAGGACCGAACCGCCAATCCTCGGTCCTCACGAAGCCCCACTTTTCACTCCTAACGGACCAATCAACTGTGGACCGAACGACTTACACCACGGTCCACAATAGATACAAGATAATACCTATTACCTTGTACCTTCAGACTAGTATAAATAGGACGCTCTTTTAGCACTAGATAGAACTTAGCTCACCAGCTATCAATAAAGCATCTTTACCTGAATACGCCTAACCCGCTTTATTCACTATTAAGTGACGTGACACTTCGCTACCGCCCAGTTCACATGCCCTACGACTCTGCAAACATAAACCTAGTACGGACTAGTTTATCCCTTGGGAATCACAACCGTCATAACACTGTATTTTACAGTTTTCTATATAAAATAAAAAGGGAATTGATACAGACGCATGACACTTTTACTACAGACGCATGATCTTACAGACGCATGACTTTTTAAGTGTTTTAATTGGCTAAGTCCCACTTTTGTTAGTACACCTTGATCCTTCTTCTTCAATCAGTTGTTCCTTCCATAATTACTCATACATCAGCCAATCAGCCAGCACAATTCTAATACAGTCATCAACACTATTGATCACCCTTGTAGCCAACCCTCCTGACGAGGTTCGCGCCACATCATCATCAGATATCTATCATTGATTAATACTTTAGTATCACAATGGTCTCTACGCGTAGCCAAAGCTATGACTCTGACTCTCAGTCATTCCATACCCCAGAGCCGCCTCGAAAACGCGTCCGACTCGATAGCCAACGCGTCCAACTCAGCCGACAGCATAACTTTCGCCCGCCTCTTCTTACGAATCCGCCGCCACCTTATCAGCGTTATACTGCTTCTCGAAGAAGCCGACCAACATCCGCTACTGGCAGTGCACCTAGTGTCAGCCAATTCTATGGCATTGGGGATATTGACGCGCTAGATAATATCTTTGCTGCAATCCCTGATCGATTCTCAACTGTACCATCGCCTCATCGTTCCACACTCGACTCATCATTCGAGCTCCAACATAATCACGCGATAAACCTCTACAATGACTTTCCTCGTGGAACGCGTCGACATAATATTTGTCGCATACCTATCCCTGGACCAGAAACCGATCCCTTCCAAGGCTCTCCTTATAGCTCGCCGGAAGTAATATCGCCACCTACAGCAACTAAGGAAGAATTCCAGCGTGCCTTAAGGCTAGTCCGACATGTTATTGGTGAAGAGCGA
>JAGDUQ010000131.1:0-22504 GCA_017656675.1 Fusarium nepalense | reverse complement strand
AAAAAATTTCATGCATTTCTACCGATTTGCTCAAGTTCTGTATAAGCAAAGTTGGCAATTTTTGGTGGTAGCTTTTTGGTTTGCTTGCCGAAAGAGGGGTTGTGCCGAAAGAGGGGTTGCGGATGGTATGAGAAACCTGTGCTTTGGGTCTACCACTGATACTTCTATGGTAGACGACGTATTACATACTTCGTCAAACCTTTGGCGTTGATTGAAGGTAGGTAATTTTCCTGATGTCTTCTTCAAGAAAGAGACGGGAAATGAACTTTTTATGATGGAAGAGAGATTTGCCATGGTCATTTTAACTGAGGTTGGCCCCGTATTATCTACGAGCTCAAGATTCATCTCCTCATAATCATTTAGCAAAGTCTGTAACTCTTCGATTGCACCTGTTCGATTCTCAAGATAATCGTCGTAACCATTGTGTCCACAACGCCGCTAGGCCAATAGTTAGTATGCAAGCTTTGTCCTTTGGGGATGGGATACATGCACATGACCAAGAGACACGAGTCCGATGTGGCATTCTAGGGCGTTTCCAATGTTTTGAAACTAGATAGTTCAACGATTTCCTGATACTGTAGCTCAGCTCGGACGATGACTCCGTGTTGGAAGAAGCAAAGAGCCTCAGTGCTGAAAGTAAGCTTTCGAACGGTGCGCCTTCAAAGATGAATTGTTGTATGTTGTCGTAGATTATGTTCTTCTCGTCTGTGTCCAGATCCTCCGTTTCTTCAATTTCTTCGACGTAACCGTCCAGTGGAAACCCTTTTATCTCTATGACCGACGCCCGCTTATTTGTGGGTTTGAGCTCACTCATATGGCATTCGACGATTCGACTAGCAACTGTCTGTCGAGACATACCCACGAACCTTGCCGCATCCTTGTTTAGGCGGCTAGTTGCATGGGCCCTCAAGTCGCGAGAGAAGCGAGACAGGTATCTTGCGATAGTCTTGATAGCCCAGTCTTTGTGCTGAGAAATCCTCACAATCTGCGGCCATAAATGTCTGAGACTGAATTCATTTACTAATTCCTGGAATAACATGTCCGAGGCCTCTTGTTTTGAACACTTAATTGTCTGTAATTGGTTACGTTCTATGCAGTCAGACATGTTTCGGAGTACAGAACAGATTCGGAAATCAGGCTCCGGTAGCTATGTTGATTAGGTACAAGGAAATACCTGCCATTTTGTAGGCATCATCAGATATTATAGGACCAGCCATTGTAACAGAATCGACCCTCTGGCTATACACAGTTGCAAAATATAAACAACATGCCAACATCAAGTCCAAATCATACCTTAATTACTGTGCAATTTTAATAATTATTATTCTTACTACAACTTCAATCTGTAATTATCCAGGCATCGACAAGGGTCTCATTCATATGATATTATAGCATGGATTCAAAGTTAAGCATCCGAATATGCTTGTGAGTAACATGCCTAAGGTTGTGGCCTAGCCAAATAAGTATGAGTGCAATGTGAAATGACGGATGGTGATAGGTACCCAGTTACCATAATCATCCTCTACAATCTTCTTAGATGACTGACGAGACTACGTTCTCTGCTGCCATGCTTAAGAAGTGAAGCTGATCGTGCGACTGAAACTACGACAATTTGGGATATTGAATTACAAGATAAATGTTGAAATCGCCGGATAATCGGCATTCGAGCCCCGATGATAACTAACCCTAATTTATCTAGTTGCCAGCATGCAGATAAGTCTTAATTTAGTAACAACGCGGCAGGCTATGCTAATAATTGATATGATTGGAAGTTGTTCGGGCGGCGAGAAAGCTCAAGTAGAGGCTTGAGGTGTCAGAAATAAATGGCCTGAGTCCATGTCCAGTCAGTCACACACAGAATGACCAAGCTGTCCCGCCCCTCGCGCTGAAAAGATCGACTGTTTTGAGGCCCTGGGAGGGGCTGAAGCAACGTCCCGCATGTGCCACGCTACAAGTGTAGTGGGTTGTCAAGTACTAATTCGATATTAAGGTTGTCTCGGCAAACTAAATCCTGAATGGGTCGTATCTGATAATCGTTTTGAACACGTGCCCATGAAACTGAATCAACCGGGTACCAAAGTAGCATTCACTCTCAGAGGCCTTGACAGCAGAGATGAGGTCTATGGCCAACTGTAACATACGGTAAAGAGTACAAATCTTCGGGAGCCGGGCGTCTAAACAGCCCGTCAGCAGAACTGAGGGGCATCGTGTTGCGCAACGTTGTCACCAATTGGTTGCGTCTCATAGCGTATGGCGTTAGTCTAATTATAAATACTGTCGTTTAACACGCGTAATCATTCCCTTTGCCTCGTAATGCACGAACCCACCTCCAAAACCAACTTCTCACCTCATCCAAACTACTGCAGTTCAAATATTTGGAATAGTATCTCTGTGGAATCATCATGGTGCTCGCTTCATTGCGAAATTGGCGAGCGCAGTGGCTACCCCCAAAGCCAATATTTACTGAGCAGGATGTGCTCGCTCAGAATGGACGGGTTTTCATTGTCACGGGCGGAAATGCCGGCATCGGATACGAGCTGGTCAAGATGCTGTACGGCACCGGTGCAACAATCTATATGACTTCAAGATCAAACGTCAGGATTAACCCTTGATGGGATGGAAGATCGTCGATTGTTAACTTATGTTCCAGGAACGTGCAGAGACTGCCATTAAAACTATCACATCGGCTAATCCCCGCCCATCAAATCCTGGAACGATCAAGTCGCTGTGCTTGGATCTGAATGATCTTGAGAGCGTCAAGGACGCCGCTGAAACCTTTGCTCGACAGGAAAGTCGACTTGATGTTCTTTGGAACAACGCAGGCACTGGAGGAACTGGAGTCCAGGTCGGAGCCAGAACGAAACAAGGTCTCGAACCAATGGTGGGCATGCATTGCGTAGCAGCCTTACTCTTCACTCAACTTCTCACCCCCCAGTTACGTACTGCAGCTACCTCGTCGCCAAGATCGTCTCGAGTTGTTTGGACATCTAGTTTTCTCGGCGAAGCAGCGACACCAACGAATGGCATCGACTTCGATTTTCTCAAAGAAGGTAGTTCTGACCGAGTGCAGAACTATGCCGTCTCCAAAGTGGGCAATTGGATGCTAAGCCGTGAAATGGCAACGCGCTATGCTGAAGACGGGATTATCAGTGTCGCTCAGAATCCAGGCAACCTCAAGGCCGGGGCCTACGATGGTACACCAGCTATTGCAATGTTCTTCATGAAATTCTTTCTTCATGATCCCAAGTTTGGAGCCTATACTGAGCTCTACTCTGGCCTTTCTTTAGACATCACCAGTGAGCATAACGGGTGCTATGTCATCCCTTGGGGACGCATCCGTTCAGATGACAAATGTCCACGCAGGGATATCATAAGAGCCATGATTCCACAGTCTGCAGGTGGATTGGGTTATACAGGAAAGTTCTGGGACTGGTGCGAGAGGCAGTGGCAACCCTTTATTGGTGACGTTTTCACAGGCTGACAGTAACATGTTACATCGCTGGTTCTAAATATTATTGGCTAGAGACAGTTTGCCTAACCTGATTATTTGGTAAACCCGATGACCATGTACTACCTCATTTCAGTTGCCCCTTCGTAGGTCTACGAGATTGGATCTGCCGTCAATGTTTAATTTCCCCATTAGTGTTAATAATATAACCATCCGATCCTGGCAGAATGTCTCCTCGCAGATATAAGACTGACCAGTACATTTCCTGAAACCCGATGAAAAACTTCCAATTTGCTGTCTCGCCGAGTCAATAAAATAGAGGCACTGGTAAAGGTTCGCTTTTCCATCGACCAGACTTAGCCTGACCTCCAATAGCATTGGCCCTACCCGATGGAACCATTTGAAGTAAGGTCGCTGATCTAATGGATCTTTCTCAGCTTTGTGTGACAAAAGAAAGGATGTGTCAAAAGGCAACTCCGAGGGCTTTGCTGCTGTATGAGCTAACGGAAGTAGTTGCCTCCAATCCCATGCATCTGGTGCCCAATCATCGTTCTCTAGCCAGTTTGAGATACGCTCTAGTCTCTCAGGATTGGGGTAATAGATTAAACTTTCAAACTCGGGGATCATATCAAGTGATGCATGAAGCCCAGCAAGGTAAGGCTGTGCGGATAACCAAGCTTTGCGCTCTCTGCGAGATGATGAGAGTGGCTTCTTCAACCCATACGAGGCATCGAGGACATCTCTGCTCCATCCGACCAAGGTTTTGTTGGTGATAAACGGAAATAAATCGAAAAACACCTCAAGAATCGTGAGAAATAGCGTCCAAGTCGGTGGCGTGGGTTGAATCGGCGCAACGTCCGCTTCCCTGGCAGCAAACATTTGATAAAAGAGCACAGTCCTGTCACCGAAAAGCCGCTTTGCGTTCTCCACCCCTTCTTTCTCAACAAACGTATCAATTGCTGATGGACGCTCCTGGTGAAGGAATTTGGTATAATAAAGACTGTAAGGTGACGAAGCCAGCTCGTCGAGTTCGTGGCGTGTTGTGATACCATCGTATCCAAGTGCGCTCATTCTCACGTGCCAGATGTCATCCATAATTGGACGCTTTCTGTACAGTTTTGGGACGGTAACCCTATCGAGTTTGCCAGTCGTTGCTGGGTGGCGTGGGCTGAATACCTGAAACCGTGCTAGACGAAGCCACTGATACCAAGACCCAGCTACAGCGGAGGTTTCCGAGTTTTCCGAGTTTCTTGACATGCTGTAGAAATAGTGACCGATCATCTCCAACATACGTGGGTGCTTTGGTGGGTAGGACCTGAGTGCTTGACACAGAATCCAGTCCATGGTATCAGCTCCAACTCCACGCGTCTTCTTGTGGAGTGAATAAAGAATTTTATAATCGGCGTGACCATGGTCTTGGTTTGATTGATAGGTTGCTTTAATAAATAAATAAAACTCGTCCATCCATCCACGAAGTCTTAGCGCACAACATTCAACGAAGGAGGCAATCGAGTAGTGTGGTGGTGTATTGCTAATGGCTAATCCCTGTGGTCGAGCTGGGATATTGATGATATCAGACGGGTGTGAGGTGCAAGGATATAGATCTTCATATATTGATAGCAGGTGCTCAACATGAATGTGGTCAGGAATGACATTTCGGCGTCGAGAATCAACAATCTTGTCTATGCTGTGGATTCCTAGATATGCCGCAGTCAGTCGAGCGAAGACCTTTTGTTTGTCGATATTCATTCTGTGCCTGGCCCGGGAATGTATAAGAGGGTGGATGCTGTAATAATGTATGCGCTCGTTTGGGACCCGTGTGTACTTCAAAAATGAGTAGGAAACGAGGACTCTGAAAGCCTGATGAACTTCAAATTCTATATAGATGTCAGATTACCACATTCAGATTTGAGTCAAGTTTCCAAATTACCAGTGGAGTTTGACAAAACAAAAAAACAACGGAGTGATAAATGTTGGATTTAAAAAGCCGCAACATGACAATATCCTAGCAGCCAAAGAATTCGCTTCTCGAACTGCTTCATATGATATCTTCCACGTTGTCCAAGCAGTGTCCTTGGTAGACTCCCAGGGGTAGTGCAAGGTTTTCAAAGCGTACCTTGTGCAGCATGGCTAACAGGAACAGCACGGCTACTCTTGTTCAATAGCTCCATTGATTCGTCGATAGTCATCCCGTCTACTTCGATGGAGTTCCAATGAAGAGCAAGATCTTTTCTACGAGACGTCATGATGATAGAGCCACACAATGTCGGTGGCAGCCAATTTCTAAAGTCAAAACTATCAAGGTCATCGACGTTGTCGATAACCATGAGCCAGCCACAGTTTCCATCATATGAGAGCCATTTCAGGAACATTTTTCGCAGTGAATGGTCGCTGATATCAGACAAAGACGCGGAATCGGCCTCCTTTACTCGTTTAGCCAACGTTTCTTTAATGTGGCTATACCAGGGCCTGTTGCGCAGACCCTGAACCTCGTAATGTTGCTGAAGTGCCTCGATACAATCAAGTATATCGGCAGAAGCAGTATAGTTACGAGATCCATCAATCCAGAATACTGACGTGTAGTCGGCATGGTGTCTATGCACATACTCAGTAGCAATCTGCGTCTTGCCCATGCCGCCTGATTCATAGATCACCACCAGGCTCAGACCTCGATTATGCATTGGTAGTGAGAGCTTTTGATTGAGGCTTTTGAGTATTTCGTCGCGTCCAGTGAAATAAGGATTCCTTGTGATACTTGAGACTATACCCAAGGCAAATTCCTTGCCGTCTTGGTCAACCTTTGGTTGCTGAATCTGGATTACTCGTGGACCTTTAACTGAAAAATGCATTTTAGTATAAAACAACGAAGTAGATGCGGTTAGCTACCATTCCGCCACTCCCAATCCTTCCAATTCTCGGAAACTTTGAGCCTAGCAACCTCAACAAATATACGCAGTTTTTTCACGAGCGTTTGGAAGCCGTCGTCTTTGCTTGTTGTGAACTTTGCTATGGAAGAATGATCCGCAGTCAACGGAATTTCTTCTGAATTCCTTGCTCCTGATATAATTGCAGAATGTTTTGTCATGCGAATATCGACGAAAAAGCATCGCCGCCTAATGGATCTTAGCTCACCTATTGCTCAGGCTGTGCTCACCCCTACCACAGGCGACCTAACTGGGTCACTACAGTACTATAAGGTACCCTACTAATACATGCAGGGGTGCTTAAATCTATTACCTGCTAATTCATTTCCTATTAAGTAATGCTATTACCTGTAAGTTCCTATATTTGTTACGCCCCAGCTGCTTAAGAGGCATAGGGACGCCACAAAAGTCACGTGATGAGCCCGATTCAGCCACGACTCAGCCACGATCCTCAATACTAGTTAGAATAGCCTTGCAGAAGGATTTTCCCTCTGACAAGCTTTAGTACAATAACACTATTGAACCTACCTAGCCTTCCCCAAAACCCGTAACAATAAACTTATACTGGTATCTAAGTTTAAGAACTATATTTGTTATTATATTGTCTTGAAATATATACTTTCAGACTTATACTTTAGAATAGATAATTGTTTTCTACAATTAATTAACTGATCTAATTAGTGTTATAGTCATTAAAAGGGAGACTTTAATACCACAAGACATTGTCCAGTTTTATGGAGCGTCCAGGTGATAGGCTGAATAACAACTCTCCCTGCGGGAACATCTCTCCCATTGTCAACCAACAGAGACATTTTATAGGTCTAGTCCCATAAAAAATGCCAGTGATGGAATGTCATTTCCAGAACGAGACATTCATTCCAACCGCCGTCAGTGAACAAAAAGAAAAACACATCCGACAACAGATCGCTCTAACAACCTCTTCGGTAATTTTCTGGTAGATGGACCGAGATCATGAAGAGCCAAACTGTAGCAGTCAGTCTCCTCGGGGCGGTCGGCACCGTTTCCGCTGGCAGTTATGCCGCGATGGATATAGACACTTGGTGCCTCACGTACATATCTACCTATCTAGTCCCGGTTTCTGTCACAGGTGGTTCGTTGCTACCAACGACACGAAAATCGGACGCGCCGACGACGGGAGGGTCGTTGAAACCCACGCCTGGAGGAGATACTTCAACCCAGACCACTACGGGTACGATTTTCCTACTTTTACAGATGGCTTGCGATGTTGACTAATTGTCTGTGCAACAGATACTGATAATCAAGACGCTTCAAATTCCGTTACCTCCCTCTTTGTCCCGGAGTCATTGCAGACGTCTCTTGTGTCCTCAATTAGCCCTGTATCTTCGACTTTGGACATTGAGCCGACTCAAGAACAATCGGGATCCTTTTCTGACATAACCATCTCAACACTTACCGACGAACCTACTACCTCTCTGGATCCTATTGCCAGTACCGAATCTATCCCCACCTCAACCGGTATAGGAATCAACGAGCCAGCTGGACGAACCGTCATCTTCCAAATTGTCGTCCCCGATAACGATAAGCGCAGTCTTGATAAGAGAGCGACCAGCGGTTTCGTTGGCAACGATAACCCAGACGCCTGTACGTTTGCTGCAACTTTTAACCTTGCCAAGGGTCAATTGTTTGACGGTGGCGTACCCATATTCTACTCAGGCGAAGATTTTAAGGAATTGTCTGGACAGGATAGTCCCACCTCAGACGCGCTCACGACAACCTTCGAAGATTCCGGTCAGTGACTAGTGTTTAGGAATTCCGGTTTACCCAATGGCGAAGCAAGCTTCTGCCAGAACTCTAATGGTCTGATCTACATTGCCTTTACTAGTGAACCATCTAGTTATGTACCGGTGAATCTGGCTGTCTACAACGGTAAGTCGTGTTATGTACATTCCTCGCCAGATACTAACTCGAGTCTAGTCGAACAGTGCCAGAATGGTCAGCTTGTTGATATCGATGAGTTGACTTCAACTACTGGAATTACGAACTCTGAGACAGCTAGCCCAGAGACCACCGGCGTTACGACCGTAATCGTCACTAGTACTGAGGTCATTATAAAATCTGAGCGTTCCGAAAGTACCAGGGCAACAGAAGTAACAGCATCTACAAAACCCAGTTCTGAAAGCCTTGATACATCTACCAGTACGACTCAAGGAGAGCCAGTCGAGTCGTCGTCGGATACAGCTAGTGCTGAAACACCTACCACTGTCTCGTCAAGTGCCGTTGATTCACCTACTTCATTCAACTCAGTCGTTACCACTCAAACACTCCCAGAGACTTCAAGCACGGAAGTGTCTGCTTAGCCAGAAACACTGGATATAACAAGTACGGAGGGCGCTTCACTTAGCTCAGACACCACTGCTGGATCAGTTGCAGAGACCTCTACAACAGAAGTTAGTACAAGCTCCGAGGAGTCAATTGAGCCCGAAGACTCAACGACTGAGCCTTCATCCCCCCAAACATCCGAGACAACATCAGAAGTCTTGACCGATACAACCTCTTCCGCTACCATCGAGTCCACTGAGGCCGGGACTACGGTCACTCCACCTGCACCAGATCAGACTAGTAGCACTGAGATTGCGGGCATGGAGGACACTACTACAACCCAGCGTGACACAACAGCCCAAGATACTACTGTTGCCGTGGAAGCACCTACTAGTGAAACTACCCAGGCTGGGACCACGGCAAATGCACCTGCACCAGGCGAGACTACCAGCGTGGCGCCCTAGTAACGGACATTACGGAAACATCGAGGATTTACGAACGGTTGGGTTTGCTGAGATAAGTCAAGCACAAAATGTCCATAGCGATAGATGAATGTCTCACTCTGAAAATGACGTTCCATCACTGGAATTTATTCCCAAGACTAGAACAACCGAAATTTGTAAAATGTCTCGGTTAGCCGACAAAGTGGTCAAAGGGGGATACGCGTGTCCAGGGAGAGTTGTCTTTCAGCATATCACCTCATTTGGTAGAATATGCAAGGCATAAGTTGCAGTAATGCAGGCCTTGCTAAGGACATTAGTCTGTAGAAAGTCTGTTATTTGGCTCATGAATAACGGTTGGTATGTCATTCCTGACCTCAGGGGTCGTTCTATTGTACAATTTAATATAATTCAGAAACAGTCAACCTTCTCTTTGATTTCGGCATCCCCTGCTGCATCTACCCAGCTTCACTCAGGCGCTTACTGCATAGGGTCAATACTTCGACATTCTCCTTAGCATCTGCAACAGTTAATACGAACACAACAAAGGAGTCGCAACTCTCATCAGCCTTGGTAAACAATACACCAATATATTCACGGCACAAGCATCCACACAGTCAGACAAAGTTTCCATGTAGATAACTTTGAGTGAATGTTGGAAGACTATATCTCTACCGTAAGTGATGTCGAACGTAGCTCCATTGCGTGATTTGTATGGTTGATCGAGGCCCAGCATTGACATCTGCAGGGGCGAATAAACCCTGTGAGCGGACAATAAGTTGGAAGCGAGCCGTGGTGATTTGAGAGTATGGACAGAGGCTGTCAGGGAATGCGGAACGAAGAGAAAGGCCTTTTTGGAAGCATTTAAGCATAAACCTTTTGGTCCCTTGTTACTAACTTAATTATTCCCACTAATGTTTCCTTTAAAACAAAGCTTGATCAGACTATCGAGCCACTATTGATTCCCGCTCCAGCCCTAAATGTCACCAGTGGGGGCTTGCACGTCTGGAACTTCTTTGCAAGCATAGGTAAAGATATCTGTATCTATTAAAACACTATTGATACCTAAAGACTTAAGATCTAAGTAATAGCTTAATGTCCAAGAATTGCACAATTAAAATCAATGAAAGCAGGTGTTACGCAATGGTAAACAGTACTTCTTGTTTATGCGTCCTTGTAACTGGTTTAGCGAAGTGGGTTTAGGCTGGACCGCTGGACAAGCTCCAGCTTCACTAGCACAGCTCTGCTCAATAGTTACTCTTGGCAAACCACAGTGGACACCAACATTTAGAGGTAAGCAAAAGCATATATCTGCTTGATTCCTTCAAAAATATCAAATGTCTATCCTGTCGACCCCTTCCTTCCCAACTATAGTCATTCGTTGAAATGGTTAATCCTGCTATACTCGCTGGCACCGTTGCTCTATTTGCTCTTACGGGTGTCAACGCTGGGCCATGTTATCCTTCGCCATCTGTCACCACCACTGCTGCTTCTACACCTATCGCTGCCACGGAGACTCTTTCCCTCAGCCTTTCAGCTATAGAAACTATCAGTACTACGGACGCTGCTGAATCAGAAACCACAACTGTTATCGCTACCGACATTGAAACCACGACAACCAAAGCCGCAGAGACTACCAGCACTGCCAACCCTGCCGATTCAGAAACCTTGACTGCTGCCACCGCCGGGATTGGAACAACTACAGCCGACGCCGTCACTACGACTGGAGCCGAATCAACCGCCGCCGCTACAACCACCAACGCCTCTCAAGAGGAGCCAGAGCTCAAGTGTAACGGCCTCTCGAGCCTTTACACGGCTGCTGGCGGTGCTAGTTATCAACTCCTCTGCGGCCAAATTGGTGTTGGGGCACGTGTTCTCGGTGAGGCTGATTTCCAAGTAACCTCCTATCAGGAATGCTTGGATGCCTGCTCCCTAATCTCCAGCTGCTGGGGCGTCAATTTTCATAATTCGCAGTTCATCTGTACCATATGGTCTCAAGTTAATGGCTTTTATGATGACGCAGAATATTCCACCTCCAAGAGGCTATCCTCTTAAGGCCTATGATCCTCACACGAGACAGGTTCAGTCCCTGGTTGACAATAGGGTCCTTGTTAGACTGAAAGTTCGGCACCTGAAAGATCTCAAAGACACATCAGTCCCTTTTTATCTACACACTGATCTTTTTAGACTAGTCATATCATTGGAGCGTTCATTTTATAAATCGATTGACTTGTCTAGTCTGTCTATGGAAGGTTCTGCTGGCTCTTCCCCTTTTGCAATTTAATCTCTAACGCTTGCGCTACTTCTTCCAGTCCATTCAAACCTGTGTTTTGCGTTCCAGGATGATCCTTAAGCAAGAGTGGTAATATGGAGCTCTTCCAAATGCTAGCCTTCTTTGCCACTGTATCTTTGACCACTATCGCTCCAAGTAACACTGTGCTTGAAACTAGCAATGCTCCCGGAAAGATAAGCCACTGCCACACAAACTTGACGCAGATTTTGCTCTCTAGTAGATCTCCCTCCACATTTGCTCGTTCGCCTGTTCCTAATCTTCTTCCATCGAATCGGATTGCGGCTGTCAGTCGTTCTGCCAGAGCGTTGAACGTCTTGTTGATGCTGTCGACTGATGCGCTGTTATTGCGGTATAATGCTGCCATGTGTGCAGGATATGATGGTATACCGTCATTTGGGTGACCGACTTCATCCTTTGTCCGGCGAACCCTGCACTGCACTCCACCTTCGTCCATCGAGGAACAATTTGAGTTCAGAGCAAATGATAGTTCATTCCAGAGACTGATCCAGATAGGTTGTGGCATCTCAAAGAGGCATTCAGGTGGCGCCGTGGTGTTGAGTAATTTGGCCATATTCGCTACGGTGTCGGAGTTCGACTCCGGAGATATACCGTCGTCAATGTGAAGCACTCCGTCGACAAAGCATGGCTGTTGAATGGCCGCAAGTGATATATTTCTTTTCTCCATCCAGTCGTTATACTTATCCCAGAACGACCCATCACCGTACAGCTGCAGCGGAGTCTCTTGCACCACAATTTCGTTAAGCCGTGCGTTCGTCACATTAGCAATGTGGTATTTGAGACAGGGGTACAGAATACATGCAGCAGCAACAGGGTCGTATGAATCCTCGTTACGGGGGAGACATCTTTCGTATTCTCTCAAAGTCCTTCCCTTTCGGTTCTGGCAGTCATGTGGACACGACAAATCCACCCCTTTCGTGCCGTTGCAACCGCTCTGAGAAGTTGTGAGGATTGTGAAATTAGCAACCGACATCAGAGCGAGATCCAGGAACTCTTGCGGGACTGCCTGTCGCGCCCAAGTGACATCGTCCACCGTTGTTGTCGTCATCTCTCGAAAACCTTGTTCGTTCTTGCCAGAAATCCTCGCTGTCCATCGGGGGCCATGCCCTGGCCATTCTTTATTGATTCGAAATGGTAATTCAAATACTGTAACGTTGCTGCCATCGTCATTATAATCCATTGGCCCTTCCACAAGGCTGTAGATGTCGGCACACTTGTTGCAAACTCCGAGGCTTGCATGAGAGTACGCTTTGCTTTGATCGCCTTCTGTGAAGTTCGGAAAGGTACAGTTTCCCGAAGAGCATTCGAAAAGCGGCGCCAGGTGGTAATCTTTAACCCAATTTACGATTGCGTCTTGTATGATGATTTGCATTTTGAGGTTCATCCTTCTCCTGTCTCTGCCTCCAGTTGTCCACGAATCCGTCATATCATATTTGTCAACGGTGTTCGCGATCTTTATGTACGCAGAATCATGCTGATGTGATGGTTTTTCCAGACATTGATATGTCTGGATGGACTGTTGAGTGAATGATCCAATGCCCAGAGATAGCACAGCTATAGCTATAGCTGCAACTGCGAACGGCTCCTGCCAAACAATCGTGGGAAGGAAGCGAAGTGATCCATAAACACCGCGCGAAGCGGCATCAAAGAGCTGGGCATGATAGACGGGACGGAAGCATCTTGTAAGCCATTCCCACTTCAGCTGAGCGAGTATTTCAAATGCTACGAATGCTATCGTGGCGCGGAGGACAGTGGCAAGGACGGAGATGAGTGTGTTGAGTGTAATACGAAGATCCTCCCAATCTGGTTGGACTTGCTCATGATAATGATCCAAGATGAGACAAATGCTCATGAAGATGGCCCCTGCAAACAGGAGGACAAGAATCTCCAAGCTCCATTGCATATAGGCGGGATCCTCTTTTTGAGCTGCAGAGAGCTCACCTAGATCGTAAATAGTCGATGTTTGCCGAATAGCGAAAGTCGAGTCCGTGTCTTTGTCACCGTTGGGGCCATTTGGGTCATGCTGGTCAGTGCGAAACTGGTTTGAAGAGGGCGCCAGGGTCTCTGTGTCTGTTTCGTGCGTTGGTAGTAGTAAAGCCTGCGATTGCTGAGACGTTGAGAAGAGCGGAGTCAGGAGCATCGGTTCCTGCTCTTGGCGAATGTTCAAGTTTGACATTGGGCAGTATGAGTGTTGTTCAGAAAAAAAAGAAAGTCGATGTAGCGTGACACTGACTGGTCCTGTGCTGGGGCCGGTGCCTTTTAAAACTGAACATCAACATCGGCAGTAGACTGTAAGGACATACGGGATACCACACAAGCTCACCAGAGCCTACATAGCTCAGCCTCCACGTTCGACATGTGGAGCCAATCGTTGGTTATTGGAAGCGCATCTCAGTTTGTGTAACACTTACCCTTTACGAGATGATATAATAGACCTGAAGGTACTAGGAATACGAAGGCCTGGCTGAGACCTCAGCTTCAAGTCAGTGGCGGCTTGCGAGGTCATTGTAAATCCTTCCGGAGCCCTGGTTTATGCACTTCTTCCATCCATCGTGTTACACCTTCGGTTGTTATTTATATTTAGCCAACAAGCAACATGACTGTGCCGCGTTCTTCATCGCACGGCCCCCTCATTAATGTACTTTGTTTTCAGCTTTCAAGCCATCCTACATGGATGCTGGTCATCATAGACCAATCAAGGAATTTTATTAGTCAGATGAGGCTCTTTTACACCCACGAAACGAAGTGACACTTGATTACGCGATCCTTTACCTTTTTGGGGGCCGTCAACTTCAAGGTCGGGGAAGCGCCATGGTCTGACTTATTTCCTGGTGCCCACAAGCCAATCAAGGTTCTTTGAGACTCGTGGGCTTACCGGAGGACACGCGACCAGTTGCCCATTCTAAAGGTCCAGTGAGGTCAAGATGCGGGGAAGGACAACGACCCGCCTGGGCCTTGCTATATTTAGGGCCAACCATGCCAGCTTTAGGAAATGAAGCGCTTATGGCTGGATGTCTTTCTACTTAGCAATGATTAATTATTGGATGCAGTACTAGATCAAGGGTATTGGTGAAGCTGAAAGTTAGTGAGGCTCAACTTGCAAGCTTATTGGCAATAGGCTACATCTTCAGTCTTCAAATCTTGAGAATTTTCCTAATGGAAGTCAGGAGTAACGTGGCATCCTCGATCTCTGTATCGCATCTCTTATTCCACTTAACTGATGTGATGGCAGGATTTCATTATATATTAACAAAAGAGTGTGATGATAAATGTTTGATGTTAAACTGCGTGGGTAAGTGCGTGACAACATTATGGGGTCGAGGATGGAAAAGCTCCATGATTGGTAAAACATGCCGAGTTAGTTTCGCTCACGAAACCCCGAAAATGCAATATCCTTGTATTGTGTAGGCCGTGTTGAAATGATGATCTTATTCCAATTGTATCTGAACTTCCTTGCAAGACTGAATATTAACTACCCAGCTGCTGGTTAAAACTAGCCGTAACCCTCTTCAACCTCCTATTGAAGTGTGCACTAGTGGCCCACTGGCCCAATCCTGCAAACGGCCCTCCAGCACTCATAGCATAGACATGCTTATGATGCGAAGCATTGCACCGCTTGGTAATCTTTTTCTTCAGCTTCTTATTGCTGTTCATATACGTCCCCGAAAGCACCTGCATAATGACCCGAGCCAGCCACCAGCAGTTGTGCCACTGAAGATGGTACTGAGGCTCCTCGTTGTGGACGATGAGCATAAGCTTCGCCACATCGCTCAGACGTGCCTTGTTCAAGTCCAAGTCAGCCTCAGCGAGAATTTTGTCACCACAAACAAGCTTCTCTCGTGACGGTGCAATGGTCACAATCAATTGTGCCTGGTCTGTCATGGCAGTGGCGCCGGCGGCCTCTTCTGGGAGGTCGCCCGTACGTTCTACGCGCATCCAAGATAGTCTTCCATCATAAGTCTTGACGCACAGGAGTAGATATTCATGCTCGATAACGCTGTGCTCTTGAAGCCAGACAGCCTTTGTGACGTAGCCAGGAGTTGCGTGGTTGATGATGTGTTCGACCAGAGGACGATTGTTATTGCGGCTGATCCGGACTCCCTCGCTTTCTAGCTGAGCTTGCAAAGAAGAACCATGGATAGAACTGGGCAGCGGTGGACCTCTTGATCTGCCGTTCGACATTGTGGTGGTTATGATGTAATGTTGGTAAAGGTGGTCTAGGGTATTCTACTATAGGGGCAAGGAGTTTATCTTGTTTAAGAGTGCAATGGCAGAGACATAGATTAAGCACGGGTAGAAACTCAATTACTTTTATACTATAATACTTATGAACGTGGAATTAAAGTCACAAGCTAGACGTAGTATGAGTGATCACACCTTTTCGCCACACAGCCCCCACACGCTTGATAAATATATCCTGGTATGTCCGTCGGACTTCAATTATACAGCCTTGACATGTCAGCAGAACATCTGCGATTGGCTCTCTTTCTCGCACTCGGTTTAATTGTTTCAGCCACATCATCCTTCCAGAGCTACGCCTGACTCAGCCGAGTAACATTACAAAGCTTGAGCATGACCGCAACTAAATGTTTCCAGCGCCTGATTTTGCCGGCACCAGCAAAAGTCTGTGGTTGAGAACTTGACGGAAAAAGCGATAGATCTTGACAACACAGCCGATTAGAATGTTTAACCAAGTCACAATACTGACACTGTAATACTGTTTAAAATATTTAATTGATTCACATCAAGCTGTACTGTGCACCAATCAGACAGAAAACCACCAAATACATTATTCCAGAAACTGACACAATAGCCCACCCAAACGGTCCAACGTAAGCCACCAGACTCAACGATATAAAGAAGAAACCAGTAACAATCAACAAATGCAAAGCTACAGAAACCACAAGTCCAGCAGGTGTCCACTTTTTGATCGTTTCCTCATCGAGGTCTCCCTTCTTCTTTTGTCGCATAAGCGCGAGGACACTGCCGCTGTACCCAGCCAAAGCAATAGACATGGCAAAGGAAAGCCACGAGATAGCAAGAAACAGTCGGACTGTTTTGAGAGTAAAAATGGGTGATTTCCATATGTCGGCGGGGTCGGTCATTTCTCCCATGATGACTGCAAATGTTGAGGCGCCAAAGACGGAGATGGCGATCATAGTGACGACAAAAAAGCGGAAGAACTCGAGGTCATCGCTATCCTTTTTGTTGGTTGCCTCCATTTGTTGGATGATTTTGTGTAGAATCTCCCATGAGAAGTCTTCAGTCGCTTTCGGATGCATGACTGAAGAATCCTCAACTCCGATAGCAGGTTGGTCGTTTGCAGACATTGTTTGTTGCGATTGTGATGTCGTGTTAGAATTAGACAACCTCTGAGCGCTATCGTGCTGTTGATATTGTTCGTTCAATTTTGGCCAAGCCTTACAATGCTACGGAACTCCGAATGTGCATAAGCTAAGCCCTGTCTGACGGCTCATCCCACTGAAGTGGGTGGTCAGCAAAGCCTTATCCAGCCACACTGGTGACGATTATTACCGTCTTTGGAGAGTTCTTTCCAGTATGTCATGGTTTGACTCAGAGCCTGATTTTGACTTGCACGGCTGCCTCGAAAACCCCATAAAGGATGATGACATGTTCTGGGTGACAACCTGTTGGAGTTTACTACCGGTCAAGTGGTGGATTACACAGACTGGTTTTAAACGCTTACCATGAGGTCTCGGCCCGCAAACGTCTTCTCTTCTAATTCTCAGATCAGTCCAGTAAGACCTTCGTATAATTTTGAAGTTAAGGAAGGAGATATACCGGCTTTGCATCGTCCGGCCAACACGAAGCATGATTGGTTTATAATCATAGCCGCTATGTGTGCTTGAGGTTATCCACTCTTCGGGGGCGTTCTCACGTCTTCAGCATGCATGCACCTGAACCCAATATGCCGGCCTGATGATACGTAATAGATAAAGGTTTCAAATAAGCTGTTTGCAAGTAAATAGCGGTTTAATTGATTGATGCCAATTCTCAGGGGTTGCTCTGAAACAAAGACATACAGCAGGACAGTCTCAAACCCATTAGCCTCGTTCCTCGCATTCCCGTAAACGAAACCGAGATTACGAGCACGCGTTTAGCAAAGTGAGTAATCCACCATGGAATTTGTGGGGATTGCTCAATCAACCCGGAGAGATTATCCTGCTGCTAGTATAAAGTCTTTACGTTGTTCAGTATTGGTATCGAATTTCTCAGTCTCAACAGAATTCCAAACTCTGGAACTTTTCAACCATGTCCGATTCAGCTACAGGAGACGGCGATGTCATCTTCAAATTTTATCAATATGAACCGTCGATGGCGGCGGCTGTGATTTTCATCATTCTCTTTTTACTATCCACCTCCCTTCATATATATCAATTACTCAGGACCAAGACTTGGTTCTTTTCCTGCTTTGTCACCGGCGGTTGCAGTAAGTGTCTTCTCCAAAAGTAATCTATGTACCTATCGCGAGACTGACACATGGATAGTGCAGGTCATTGGCTACATGGGTGTAAGTTTCTTCGGCACTGAAACCTTCCTTTTCTAATTCAACCCAGAGGGCAGGGTCTGCCAACGAAAGCCCCGACTGGACTTTGAAACCTTATATTGTCCAGACTTTGCTATTGCTTATTTCACCAGCTTTGTTCGCGGCAAGCATTTACATGATCCTCGGACGTATCATTGTCATTACCGACGGCGAGCGGCACTCACCCATCAAAAGTGCGTGGCTGACCAAGATCTTTGTCGTTGGCGATATCGCGTCGTTTATTCTCCAGGGCGCTGGTAAGTTCACTCTTTTTCGTTTTCTTGTTCTTTTTGTGCGATTGTTCTGACAGCTCCTAGGTGGTGGCATGATGGCAGCCGGGTCACTCGAAGCTCTTCACAATGGCGAACGCATCGTCATTATAGGCCTCATCGTTCAAATCGTCTTCTTCTCACTGTTTGCTATCACGGCAGCCATGTTTCACATGAGGCTTGCAGGCTCCATGTCCGCAAAGGCCGCTGTATCAGGGATCCCTTGGCAGAGGTACCTTTACACACTGTACATCGCCTCTGGTCTCATCCTTGTGCGGTCTGTCTTTCGTCTGATCGAATATGTTCAAGGAAATGGAGGGTATCTCATCTCCCACGAGGCGTACCTGTATCTCTTTGACGGTTTCTTGATGTTTCTCACCATGGCATTGTTCAACTGGGAGCACCCCAGCCAACTGAATGCCAAGCTGAATGGGGGAGGAACTGCTGTTAGGCATGGGATTCGATTGTATTGGGAGAAGTAGAATGTTATGGTGTATAATAGGTTTTAAAGAAACTGGTTGGGCCTGGCGTTAGTAGACTGTTTAGAAGCGAGCTGGAATCCCAAGATGTTTACACCACCTCAGCCTTTAATTGTAATTTGTTTAGTATATAGGGGTTATAATTGCCAGCTGTGAGTCAATGAAAAAAAAAAGAATTCTGGTTGTCGATACACGGCACGCAATGATCTGTGAAACTTTTGTGATCTTGTTCGAATCGTCATTCTGCCAGAGATGCTCAACCCAAAACATCATACCGATATACAGTATCTACGGATGCTCATGCTCAGAAGTGTTAAATAATAGACTCTCAGGAATAGCAGTTGTATTCGTCTCAGTCATCTTAAATGTGAAGCATCAATTGAAATCTACTTCCGATACTGATAGCTAATTCCCCAAAAAGTCAATAGCTTCCTCCCTTACTCGACTCGATAAGAATACATCCTCCCAGCCAATCAAGAAGAGGTTGTCTCATCAACAGCACAAGGCTCAAGATCGTATTGGTTGCCGTCTTTGTATTGAAGGTGGTCAACATACCAGATTAGGAAAACAACCATGACGATAGCCATCAGAATTGCATCAAAAATGTAGAGGAAGACCTCATGAGAAATTAGATACCCCCCATTACCCTGGAGATATTCAACGACTCGAAAAATGCTTCGGACCAGGATAATGATGCTGACAGTATACAAGACATTTAGGTCAAGCTTCCACGGAAATACATTCTCTCTGGCAGCCAGTGTCGGGTTCTTAATGCACTTGACGTGGAATAAACCCGAGGTAATGACAAAGAACCCGAATACCACGATCTGAACAAACAGACCGGCAAGGATGATCTTTTCACCTGTATCATAAGCCTCAATGGTACCGGACGCCTGAATGCCGCCTCCGGCTGCCTGGAGAGAGAAGGATACAATGTCACCACAGACAAAAGCCTTTGTCAACCATCGGACAGGAATCAAGGAGAGATGTTGAGCTCGAAGGGAGATGATGATTCGGCCGAGGATCATGTATATAGAGGCGGCGAAAAGGGCGGGGGCAACGAGGATGAGGATCGCTTGGACGCTGTAGGCTGGTACGGACTCCTTGTCGTTGTGCGATATAATTCGGGCAGCGTAGCCGATGGTTTCAACTACGCGGCATACATTAGAGGTATTCATGAACGAGTGTGAGCTAGAGTGGACGTACAAACGCCACCGATTGTAAACGGAATAAAGTACCAGGCCCGGGCTTTGAATAGACGCCATAGGTGAAGGCAAGAAAGTATCGCGAAGATGACTGTGGCGACGATGGCTGCAGGGAGTGAAGGTGTGTAGCGGTACAATTTGAAGTCCAACTCGCCATCGGCAAGTTCCTCAATGCGTGAGAACAACTCCATCTTCACTCGCCACATTAACTGGGAGTAATCTCGAGGTTGGTGTGAGTGTGGTTTTGAGCAAAGAAGGGAATAGGTTTTATCGATAGTAAATCGTTACTCCGTGGAACAGGTTGGTCATTTTAGGGAAGATATGCCAGCCCAGCCTCCATCTCGACACGATAGAGCCGTATCCTCGCACTTCGCATACTATGCGAAGCTAAAAATGGATGCCTCCGCTGTTATTTTCAACGTAGCGTATCAGCTACAGACGCTGATATCCACAACTCGCATCGCAACCGAGAGTGGGTAACGGGAACGAGAACCGAGAGCACGGACCGTAAGCAAGAGCTTGGCAGTTATTTATACAAGGATTACTGTCTGTTGGGCATTGGCTTTGTATTCGTAGGCAACGATTTTCAACGCTTCGGCAACCACCCAATCTGCTCCATCGGCCAGACTAAGTAAGTAAGATACATCTCTCCCACAGATGAGTAAATCCTGGTCATGATGTGGTTGACCCAACCGTTCAGCCACCATTGACTAGGCAATTTGTGTAACAAGACACAAAAGTAAGACAATACCACAAGAGCTTCCTCCTCTTCGTCTTCCACAAACTTGAAGAAATCCTTTGCCATGACGATCCACGAAAAGATATCTACCAGTTCATTATCACCTTCAACTTCATAAAAAACACCATATGTTTGGTTTAATACCTGGATCGCATCGTGGTAGATGGCCCGTCGCTCTGGATCTACGACTCTCTCATCTACAAACAGCCACAGCTGCTGCATGTAGTTGGTACTAAAGCTTTGATCGCGCAGATCCAGACGTTTTCGGCCCTGGTGAAAAAGGATGGAGAAAGGCCCAGATAAGAGTGTGCTTTTACCAATTTCAAGAAAGCTAGTACAGCCTTTAATTAGGACTGCCCAAGGAGGATATGGTCCATCGTCGTGCTCTGGAGTTTGAGCGAAGGCTAGTATAGATATTAGCAAGATGACCAAGAGAAGCCAGAGAACTAACAATAGTAAATAGTCAGAACGGAAAATGCAAATAAATGGTGCGCATTTTCGTCACTGTACGCATCGATAAATCCAGCTGCGATGCTGAGCGCTTGATTATAGTACGTTATAGCTCTTTCACGGAGGTACTCTCTCCTCTCAGTCGAAAAGTGGCTGAGGTGAAGTGCTGACACAGACAAGATTGCCAACAAAGCGTAGTCACAGTCTAAGCAAAGTTTGACAATCTGAACACGCCAGAGATCCCTTATCGCCATGTCATTACTGAGAGTGGCGTAAGTCGAAGTGCAGAAATTGTGCATAAGCTCCATGTTAAACATGTCAAGACTCAGTCCTGACGTAGATGCTTGCGGTGATGACACTGCCGAGGTATAGCGGCTGGTATGGTATGGCAAAATGTAGTGGCACTCTTCACCACGCCTCTCACAGTGAGCACAAGTGGGCTTCTCTTCTCCACACTAGATGAGATAATTGTTAGTCAACAACCACTGATTGTATGCTGGAGAAGCAATTCAAGTGAGACTGACTTTGATTCGTCTGTGCTTACAGGTCTGACAACCCATTCGCGATTTCTTATGGACTCGTTTCGTCTTGGAACCTCGATGTTCCGAGGTTCCGGCTGTGGTCAGCGGCGTTGGCGTGGTACTTGACATAGCCAATGCCAATGTTCAGGAGTCTTGGGGCTGAAAGTTAAAAGGCTTCGGATGGAAAACGAGAACGAGAAAATGAAAGCGGCACCTACTGATTAAAAGGTAATTGGCCCGATGTCTCCGTACTACCCGTGGAAAACACCCCTACGATCTCGCAGCAGGAAATAGCTTACGATTGGGCGAGTATGGACTGATGTGGATAAAGCCGGATATAGCGCGAAAGTTCGTATAGATGCTTAGCTTGGCGTCTTCGTTTAACCTCGTTTAACCTCGTTTTCGTTCCACTTCCTGGGTTAAGCTTAGCGTACCACACAGACCAGGGGCCAGGCAGGGTTATTGTTAAACCGCAGCTTGTGGTCAAATTGATTGTCCTTGTTCCTTGAGTAATCTAGGAAGCCTGTTTCCCCTCCTTTCAGGTGGACTGCCTTACGCTAACTGTGACGGTTGCGATTCCCAAGGGATAAACTAGTCCGTACTAGGTTTATGTTGGCAGATATATAGGGCGTAGATACTGAGCGTAGTGTCACAGCTTAAGACCAGACCTGCCTACCCTAGAACTGATCGCTAGATAGATCACGTGGCGATAAGGCTTATCGCCGTAACTTTAGTTTGACCGACAGTTAGATCCTGAACGTAGCTCTTCGAGCTACATCTTGTCAATAGAGCCTTGTTACGACCCAACAGGTCGCTTAGTCACCCTTCATGTACCCCACTCTTTCTCACCTATCAGCTCACCCTGTCCTA